>OU015496.1:170950241-170977741 GCA_907164885.2 Dolomedes plantarius | reverse complement strand
AACGAATGATTCTCGCGGTTAAAGTGCGAATGTCTTCATAGGCAACATCCCCGCACTGGCAAACATTTACTATAAGAGGGAATTAACAAGACAAAACTCTAAAACATGCACATGTTTTCTTTGCTTAGAAATTACTATAGAGCTTTTAGAATCAAATTGCGCGAACCGACTCGAAGTTTGTTATACCAAATATATTTATGTGCAGTTGCGTTTAGTAGTACCTTGCTGTAACTATTTCCTCTCCTAAGAAATAGTGGAACTTTTTATTTAAAATATGTCTGTTAAGTTTTACAAAGGGTCCCTTCATTTTATTTTCAATAAATTAGCTACAGTACGGTTTGAGAATGGGTATTCTGAAATTCTTTCCCCCAAAATAAAATCTACGTTACAAAGAATGCCATTTGTTAGCACTGCAAAAATTAAGATTACTGTAAATAATTAAAATTTTCCTTTAAATAACGGAATTTCACACAGATGGTTCACACAAACAAACAAACAAACGCAAACACACACACACACCAAATGTGCAATTCTACAGCAAAACCAAATGTGCAGTTGATATCGTTGACCAGATGACGCGTAAATATTCCTTACGGGCTGCTTCGTGTAGATGGCCAGTGCATGTTTTTTATAATGTGCTGGATTTGGCAGGATCAAATACCTATGTTATTTACAGAGAATTAATTGGTAAAAATATTTCAAGGCATAGCTTCTTATTTCAACTAGCGGAGGAGTTAAGACAGCTTCATTTCAAGAGGAAAACAAGCTCAAGATTGCCCCTTGAGATTTCAAACACTAGCATTAGGCTATCAAAGAAAAGACGCCTATGCCAATTTGGACATTGCAGCAACAATAAAACAAGTGATGTGTGTAAAAAATGTTCATATTATATATGTGGAAAATGCGTTTCCAGCGTTGAAAAAGTTTTGTTGTGTAAAAATTGCGAAAAGTAATAAAATGTGTTTTATTAAATGTAAGTAAAAATTTATATAAAAAATTATTTTTTTAAATAAACCTTTGTTTATTAAAGAAGTTCTTAAAAGATATAATTAAAATAATAAAAAGTATTTTAAATTTGTATAAAACATTTGCAATTTAAGATATGCATTAAATTCATTGAGCAGTCAATTTGACTGCCGTTGCCGCTTCTAGGTAGGGAGAAGTTTGGCGCTTCTAGTGTTAAAACTCTATCATCACCCATTTCATTTTACTCTGTGTCCACTCAATCCTCTTAGCCCGCCGTAGTGGCATGTTCACTCATCGGAAACCTACATGTCTCTAACTTATTATTTTTCTCAATCTAACACGCCAGCAAAATGATAAGCTTACAATAGAATGATCTCATGAATTCTCTGCTCAATATACAGTATTTTCGCACCCATAAAACTGATAAGTCTGCATGGAAACCCCCGCGAACCCAATCTAACTCTATAAATAGATTTTTCAATCTTCGCTAATTCACCGTCATAATCTCTGTGATATTACATTTTATAGACAAATGTAGTCATCTATCGAATTATCTAAAACCTATTTTGGTCTGCATAATCCTTATTTTAATGATTCAATCCAGTTTTCTCTGGAAAAACCCCTTTTGATTCCCTTTAGTTATCACAGCCTTTTTAAAAACCTTATACATACACACACACATATTTATATATATATATATACAATCGTGCTTTCACACTTACGTGTCATTAAAAGAAGTCTATTAACCTTAAACTTTACTCTCTTTTTTTAACACTATTTTTTTAATGTTCTCGATTAAGTATTTTGTATATCTTAATATAGTTTGTGATATTATAAATAAAAATACCAAAGAGTAACTTTTTTTTCCCATTTACTTTCTTTTATTATCTCTTATCTTCTTTTTTGCATATTTTAAGCTTTGTTCTGCGAATAAAATATTTTTTAAATATAAATTTAGCAAGACCTATTATTAAACACTTCATTTCCATTGACGTGATTAAAAGAAAAAAAACTGATAATAAGTTTCTGGGGAATAAATAGCCTTGGTTTTTTCATTTACATTCCCCCAATGCGATTGCAAAAGTGTTCAGTCATCTTTTTAAAAAAATTAATCCTGCGGCATCATCTGCGAAAAAAAATAATACTAGTAACGTAAAAATTTCGTAAAATGCTCTGACGTCTGCAATAAACCGTGGGAGTTTTAAGGGAAGAATTTGCACACAGCAGAGCTAATTAAATCTGAGGTATTTATTGGTGAAAATCACTGTACAGCAAACGGGAAAAGAATATGGCTCGCGAGCACAGAACGGCTAATTATTCATTAGTGAACGGTATTCATTAGTGAAAATCCTGACATAGCACTGATGTGTAAATGACAGTAAGGTAGAACATTAGGGTTCTATGCGTTGGGTTAAGCCAGCTGTATTTTAAGGAAGTGTGAAAATCTTTCATGGAAGTGGGACAAAATTATAGTGAATTATATGGAATAGAGGTAAAGCCCACATCGCTAACATCACATTCTCTCGTGCTGGAGTGGTGGTTTTTTTTTATTTTTAAACAAATGCCAGTCATTTATTCACTAAGTTATTAAACTTCAAGCTCTCCAATAACTTCAAATATGGGAATTAAAATCTAAATGGTCCACGTCAAGATGCAAAACCGTCATTATTTGTGTAGAATCACACAAGTCGCACTCAGGGTAATCCTTAAAAAGGTGAGCCATGAAGCGGTCATGGCTCGGTTAGAATTCTAAAACAAACGTCCGGAACAAAAGAAGTCCGGTACAAAAAGTCCGGAACAAAAGAAGAATCCTCACTTAGAGAATACCGGAAGTTTCCTGTACAGGAAATCTCGCATTCTATAGATTTCAATTTAAAACATTTTGCAGGTTATTTATTAAAAAAAAAACTTAAGTTTGTAAACTTAAATGGTAAAAAGAATTAACATTTACTTAACTTACCATTTAAGTTAAGGGCCTAGTGCCCTTAGTGTGAGTGAGGCCTAACGTGGGGGATGAAACGTTCATTACTGGATATCAAAAAATAACCAAAGAAATGCACTAAAAGTTGTGAAACAAAATCTTAAAATGCTTTAAAAAACTTACTACATAAAATTTCGATTTCCAAAATTAGCACTTATCTCGAATTTTAAAGGCATACGGTTACGTCAATGTTCAGGAGTCGTGTATCCAGCTAATCATAATCGTGCGATTCAACTACGATCTCGCAGTATGCAGTTAAAGTGTTCCTCTCTCTAACAACAGAGTATTATATATATATATATATATATATATATATATATATATATATATATATATATATATATATATATACATATATATATATACATATATATATATACATATATATATATACATATATATATATACATATATGTATATATACATATATGTATATATACATATATGTATATATATATATATATATATATATATATATATATATATATATATATATATATATATATATATATATATATATATATATATAAAGAAAATAAAATTAAATATAAAGGTATTCAAAGTAATAAAAATTTCCAAAGTAATTTCGCATCTCATATGAAATAACTTTGACATTTCCATGTACAAAACTTACCAAATATTGCGTATTTCCTTCCTATCACTGTAAAATATTTCATTCTTCTTTTGTTTTTTACCTTCATGATGAAGTTTTTGATCTTTCCGGTAACTTTTCTTCTCCGATTTCACTATAAAAACACTTCAATCTAAGAATCAAATGCCTTTCCTTCGACTTTAATATAAGATGTTTCGTAATTTTAGCCGGTTTCACCGAAAAGAATGAAATGAAACTGGCAACAGAAGAAAATATTTTTTTTTGTCGAAGGCCTGTTCGGAACATAGTAATTTTAACTTTGAAAAAAGAGAAACTGAGATCCCCGTCTCTGCTTTGCTAAAAATAATTAATTTTCTGTTTTCTGTTCATTCATGCTTTGTTGTGGGAAACAGTCCAGTTTTTGTCTTATGTGTTTCAGGCAAGGAGATAGTATTTCCAAAATACTGAAGAGTACAATGATCAAAAAGGAAAACTATATGGTGAAGAAAGAATTCGATTTTTCAAGAGGTAAATTCGAAAGAAGAGGTTTCTTAACCCAAGTGATTGCTAAATTGAGAAACAAAATACTTAGAAATAATTTAATTTTCGATACGTGCATCACCGGATAACATCACAAAAAGTTCCTGTAAAATCACATAAA
This sequence comes from Dolomedes plantarius, assembly GCA_907164885.2. Classification (NCBI taxonomy): domain Eukaryota; kingdom Metazoa; phylum Arthropoda; class Arachnida; order Araneae; family Dolomedidae; genus Dolomedes; species Dolomedes plantarius. The sequence goes on along the minus strand of OU015496.1, from coordinate 170,973,541 downwards.
TGATAAAGTTTAAGTGCTTGCGGCACTTTAAAAAGATTGTTCATCTTTCCTATATTTTAATCTCTTAAAACACGGCGTTTACCTCTTCCTACAACAATAAAATAAAATTCTCCGGAACAATGGCAAGAAACGAACTTATGTAAAACATTTGCTAAATTTTATAGCACAGACATAACAAGGATAATTTAAACTCTGATAACTACATCAACTAGAAATACCACAAAAATTTGATAAAAGCAATAAATATAAAATTGTTTAAGGCAGATTACTGATAAATAAATAAATAAATAAATAATGTTCATACAAGTCATTACCATGATTTTATTAACTCACTTTCTTGTTTGTTTGTTTCTTTGTTTGTGTGTGTGTTTCTCCGGTACAAATCTTGCAATCGATTTTTAACTACCTTCCCGACAAGCTAGACATTTGTAACATTTAGAATAGCTCAGAACACGATCACAATGCATTATTTTAATACTTTTAGCCATCTTTAAGCAGAATTGAATTTATTTTCCGTTAATTTTGTGTTGTAGACTGGTCCAGCCATCCATCGGTCGGGACGGGAATGAAAAGTTAAATGCAAGTTAACATTCAACTAACTTCATTTTCTTTCAAGTTGATGGGATGATTCATCGAAAAAATTATAAAAAAGTATTTATTAATGCATAGAATTGTCAAGTTTATACTATTCAACAGAAAATTTAAAAACATGGTTTATAAAAAGTTCTTTTTATCTTGTAATTATATGTATCTTACTTTAAAACTGGTACATTTATTTCTGCTGCCAACAGAGGGCATTGAAAATCAGATTTCAGCAGTCATTTCTCTGCACTCTTTAGACTTTAAGGCTCTGTATCTCAAAATGAACAAAAATGGAGTTGGAAAACTATTGAAATAAGACCTTCATTTACAGTATGCCCACTAAAGTCCCTTCCCACACTCTTAACTTCGGAACGGCTGCTGCTATATTCATAAAAGTGGTGTCTAAATATAGTAAAGTAGCCATACGCTACTGAATGAAACCGCCTACGGAGCCACCTGGTGGAAAGCTGCGGAGTTAGCATTCCTATCTCAAAAACGGAACGAGATAAGGGAAAAAAGTGATTTACAAAGTTGTAGAACATCATCGATTTGGTAAGAAAAGACACCTTTTGGACATTAATGCGATGAATAGAACGGATAAAACGCGCATTTATTTTTCCGTGATTTCCTACACTGTGACGTCACGAAATTTGAACGGAAAGAGAAATGATTATCTTTCGGGCAAAACACGACGCCGCAATGACGGTGAGAAGTTTGAACATCTCAAATAAAGATATATTGTTATAATTAGTTGTTTTTTTCTTTCTCAGATCGTTTTGTCACGTCACAGTGTAGGAAATCACGAAAAAACAAATGCGCATTTTAACCGTTCTATTCTTTGCATTAATGTCCACAAGGTATCTTTTCGTACAAAATCGATGATTTCCTACAACTTTGTAAATCACTTTTTTTCCCTATCTCGTTCCGTTTTCGAGATAGGAATGCTTACTCCGCAGTTTTCCACCAGGTTGCGCGGTAGGTGCTTTCATTCAGAAGCGCATGGCTACTTTACTATACCTAGACACCACTTTTATGAATATAGCAGCAGCCGTTCCGAAGTTTAAAGGGTGGGAAAGGACTTTAGTGGGCATACTGTATATATATATATATATATATATATATATATATATATATATATATATATATATATATATATATATATATATATATATATATATTTATATATTTGTGTGTGTGTATATCTCATTCTCCCCATTAAATCTTCTAATAGGGATCCATTAGAAGATTTAATGGGGAAGATTTTATGGGGATTTAATCCCCATTTAATCTTATAATATCTAAAAACGTATATCTCATTCTCCCCATTAAATTACTAATTTTTGGAGAACTCCTGCTTGCCACCCATGGTACTTCGGAAGAAGTCCGGGTGGGTCTTTCCAGTCAAGCCCAGAAAATATCAGACAGCCTTCTCGCGCTTCATGAGTGGTCATATTAGAGCACTTACTTTTCGGCAGGGTCAGAAGAACTTCCCGGAGTGCCACCGGTGCTCTGCCGGCTTGGCCTCCCCTGCCCATCTTTTAGCTTGTTTAGATTTTACAAAGGACGAGGTCCTTCGGGACCCTTCGGGACCTGTTTTTAGACTTTTTAGATACTTTTGGTTTCATGGAGATTGTCTAGCAAGGCTAGACAATCTGGGATTAGTAAAGAGAAAAAAGAGAAAAAAATTACTAATTTTATTAACGCCTTTAAACTTTTCGTAACTTTTATTTTTACCCCAGGGCAAACTCGGGGCTAAAAAAGTCCCTTGAGGACATACACACCTTGCAGTTTTAGAGTAGAGGATTATTGTCATCCTGTATAAGATTTTTGCTTATCCAGTGTCACTTGTGTCTTACGACTACGATTTTATGGTGGATATTTCAGGTTTAATGGTTTATTGCAAACAACACACACACACACATAAATATATATATATATATATATATATATATATATATATATATATATATATGTGATAATAATCACATTTGGGAAATTTAGATGCAGTCGGGCACGAGGAGTGAATCATCTAGTAAATCGCTGCGCACAAATTGGAGAGATGCAGTCGGGCGTAGTGTTGATCCAGGAAAGCACTTACTAAATTTTGTAGATAAACACATGGAGCCATAGAAGAGAATCACAGATTGCACGATATCCAGGAAATCACCTTTATTTACTTATAAAGCATCGCGAGGGTATTAGCTGCAGTGGCCACATGACTTGTCCGGCGCCTTTGTCAGGACGGGACGTAAAAACATACAGGAGCGGACCGCAGGTCCGACAGCAACAACAGTTAGAAACGAAGAGAAAGAAAAGTCTTGCGTTCATGCAATATTAAATGGGTGTTTTTCGATATTTTCGCCAGAGGGCCTAAACTACTTAATTTTTAATTGGGCGACTTCAGATTCGTGGAGTTCACGTGTCCACTTGAGTTTATCGGGGACTTTACTGCTAGATACCGTGCTTGTTAAAACCGTGAACTGTTGAACTGGGCATAGGATAAGTGGCCCATAAAGTTCTTGCAAAGTGGATTTTTGACGTTAAAAAAGACATAATTTCAGAGTGATTCGAGGACTCTTCAAGAATTTTGACACTATACTGACATTTGGAAACTCATAAACTTCGAACACTCATATCTGAGGATGTTATTGAGTTCAGATACTTCACATGCCTGCTTAATGATCTGCAGGGCTAATATAAATTATACTTAATTTACTTTTAGGTCGCAAATTTGGAAAAGGGGTCGTGCTTTATTAACAAGAGAATATGCTTTAAAGTAAAGTAATTTAGGAAGACGCGTTTTCTTGTTACATTTATATATATATATATATATATATATTTATTTATTTATTTATAAATGAATGCTTGTTCATTTGTTCGTATTTTATGCGCTGCCGTACCGTTCATCCGATTGCGAATAAACTTGGACAACTTATTGCTTGAACTTCCGCGAAGGTTATAGACTATTTTCATCCAGCTACGCCGTTCCATTCACGAATTATGTTAGAACAAGTTTGTGCAGTATCAACGGATATTTTTGTTTAAAGCCATTGTAACATTTCATTGTTGTCAATGAAATTATAACATTTCCTAAAAAATAAATAGACATGAATTAAAAAAGTGATTTATTCATATATTGGCGAATGCAAGAATGAATTTGATGTATTATTTTCATATATGTGGCAAAGCCGAAATATTTCCTTTTAAAAATGAAAATATAAGGATGGAAAGTCATTCATTTTCAATGAATGTGTTATCTATTAATTTCATGAATTGAAACTATCCCAAGCTACCTGTTCAAACTCAAATATACTGCAGGACACGTTGATTTAGCTAGAAACACGTGTGTTTAGCCTAGACGCGATGATAACTGAAGTGACATTGAAACATAGCAGATGATTTAGTTTTGAGAAAGAATTACAATCATGAAATACGTGTATATTATAATTAAGAAAGTCTGAAAGTGGCATTGAAACGTAGCAGACGATTTAGTTTTGAGAAAGAATTCCGAGCATGAAATACGTGTATATACTTTTTCTATAATAATTATGAGATTTGATGTGTTTTAATATTGAATGTGATCTCAATCCATTCAAACATTATTGATTATTTTTCTATAATAATAAATCCATTCAAACGTTATTGACTAGCTGTAAATTAATGCTTTAAAATGCCCAACTAGGGGAGAGCAACTTTTAATCCTGCAGAAGTAAGGGCAAAATGTCAAAGATTGTTGAAAAATCAGCAATGTGATGAAAAAAAAAACAGAAGAGCGCGAAGCCAACAGAATTCGAAATGCAGTTAGACGAACACAAGAATCTGAAGAAAAACATTCCCAAGAGCTCGAAGGCAACAGAATTCGAATTGTAGTGATCCGAAACAGTGAGACTGATGAAGAAACTTTTAACGCGTCGGACATACGATCGTCTTCGAGCTTCAACATCGAAAGGAGAGGAAAGCGATGAACAAAGACAGCACCGACAACAAACTAATGCTATTTGCAACCGCAAAAGTATTTTAGCACTTTAGAAAACTTTAGAACATCATAACGTGAGGCTAATCATTGAAAAGAAAAATAATAACAGAATCTGAATCCCGAGCGAAGCCAGGTAATACATCTAGTACATACATATATCACAATTTATTTACATAAAATAATACATCTCCTACAACAAATATTCCACTGGTATATTTAAAAAAAAACATATTTTACAATTTTCTGGAAACATACCATATTCTCTCCAAACACATATTTTACAATTGTCTGGAAACATATCATATTCACATACGTATTTGACCTGCGGGCGTAAATTCAAACTGTTAGAAATATCTTTTCGAATTCCTCAGTCGAATGATTCGAAAGATTTATGAAAGTAAATCTAAACTATTTTCTCAATCCGAACTCAATTCGCGCAGGAATTCTTATGCAATGTAATTCGTTGTTCTGGAAGAAAATGAATTGACAGATATATAGGTGAAGTTTGCGGGAGATAACGAAATTTGAGGTAGGAATTTTTTATTCTTTTTTCAGGAATAAACGTCGATTTGTTGTTTATGGATGTCTGAAGTGGAATGTTATTTGTTTCACGCTAGTAGCGTCGCACGGACAGCACTGATAAAACGAAATTGGGAATGGATGATGGATGTATTCTGTCTCTTAGAATATCTCCGCCATGCTAAATATGCTCTGACATTTTTGCTTGTACCGAGTAAAACAATGAAACATTAATCACAATGCTTCCAGATGATGAGAATTTATGGTGAGGAAATGGCAGAATATGCTTTGTTTATATCGAACAGTAAGTTATAAACCAATATTAAAGGAATGCTATGGATACAACTCGGACCTTTGAAGTAATTACGTTTAAATGCCTCTTACTTTTCTTTTCCTTCCTCTATAATATGGTCTTTTCAAAAGTTGAAGGCAGTGTCTTTTGCACTTATTCAGGAAAGATTAATGTTGTATAAATACACACACACATATTATATACATATATGCATACATACATACATACATACATACATACATATATATATATTTACATATATATATATATATATATATATATATATATATATATATATATATATATATATGTTTATCTATATATATAAAACAGTTCCGTAACTGACTGACTCATACACTGACTGACTGACTGACATGCAAAGCACAGACCAAACCGCTGGACCTACAGGGTTGAAATTTTGCATAGCGATTCTTCTCATGGTGTAGGGTGCATTAAGAAAGTATTTTTAAAAATTATTCTTAGATTTTTAAAAATTAAATTTTTAAGCTATTTTAGTAACTTTTTTTAAGTTTGCATTTAAAATAATAATTTGAGGGTTGTAAATTTACATCAGAAGAAAGATCACAAAAATTCCTTTAAAATGAGATCTTTTTCGAATCTTTACCCAGTTTCTGAGTCTGGTGAATTTTTGAAGATTAATTTTTAGAATTTAATTTATTAAATGCCGATCATGTGATTTCTTTTTCTGGTACTTTAAATAAATTTATCGTCACGTGCATAACAACTAAATAGAAAAAAAAATATATTTCTTTTTTTCGGTTAATGCGGCAGACGATTGGACATTATCCAAAAAAATATAAAAACCCAGTAAAAAATATTATGTTCCTCAAACTGTACTATATTAACTGTACTATATTCTTTAGTATGTCCTATTAGATTTAATTTAAATATTGTCTTTTACATTATTTTGTCTATACAAATATCCCTTATGATTTTATTATAAATATATATATATATATATATATATATATATATATATATATATATATATATATATATATATATATATATATATATATATTATATATATAAAGAGAGAGAGAGCGGATTTTGCATGTGGAGGGACTCTGGAACCACTGCACCTACATTATTCTTCTTCTATTCTTTCACTATTTGAAAGGTACATTATTCCAGATGGACATAAGCTATATATTATGTATATCTGATCAGTAGAAAGAAAGTTAGGGTCCTAAATGTTGAGCTGTTACTTCACTTTTACAACTTTTTCTTTGTCAACCATAGTCAAGTAAACATAGCAACACATCAAACTACATTTTCATTTATTATCAGTAAAACATTTAATATTTTAAAGATTCAAGTGGAGGAGGTATTGATAAATACAAAAAGGACTTATGAAATTGGAGGCGTTTAAGGGTTTATTGAATAAAATTACATTTGGAACTACGCTTTTTATCGGACATTTAAAGTAAAAAGATATTTATAATTTATTGGCTATCAACTGGAAATTTATTGATATAATATTACAGAACTTTATTTAACTTATAAACTTTACGTTTTTGAATTTATGTACAATTTTATGCACAATTTGCGTAAATCGAACTTGAATTATTGAACTTTATTCAAAAATCAGTGTGTTTCATTGAAACTTGGAAATTTATTGATTATTTTGAATAGGCTTTTGTTTGTTCCTTTATAAGTGAAAAACTGTTGCTTCAAATGAGCTGAAATTTTGCATAGATATAGTTCATAGTTTAGATTAAAACATAGGCATATTATTTTTTGACAATTGCTCCCCGGAGTTTTTTAATTAATGTTTTAATGATTTTGCCCCTAAAAGTTGCTTATTTCAACAGTTTCCGCGGCTGTCCTCGCTGACAGCCAGACTATGGAGCCGAATCGTACAAAAATCGGCATACATACATATATATATATATATATATATATATATATATATATATATATATATATATATATATATATATATATATATATATATATATATATATATATATATATATATATATGTATGTATGTATGTATATATATATATATGTATATATATATGTATGTCTATATATATATATATATATATATATATATATATATATGTATATGTATATATATATGTATATATATATACATATATATATATATATATATATGTATATATATACATATATATATATATATATATATATATATATATATATATATATATATATATATATATATATATATATATATATATATATATATATATATACATATATATATATATATATATACAGAGGCTGTTCCCAAATTTTTTAGACGATGTATATTGTATTCACAAAACTAAATTACATAAATTCTTGTGTTTTAAATGTTCTATTTGACATCCCTTATTCTGAACTATCTTTCGACACCGCAATTTCCAGGATAATAATGCCTTTTGAAGTGTCAGAAGAGGTATTCTATCCCATTCCTCCTGAACAGCTTTCCAAAGTCCTGTAAGTGTTTTGGGATAATGCAGATTTTAAATTTGGATAATGCAGATTTTAAAAGTCCGAAAGCTCAAAAATCCATAGGTGATACATCGGGAGATTTAGTAGGGATATCAGTGAAGGGTATGGCCTTGATACCAGTTTTTTGTTCCATTTCTTTTAGGAAATTTTCAGTGGATTTTGATGTGTGACTGCTAGCTTTGTCCTGATGGAGTCTCACAGATTGATGGCACTGTGGGTAAAGCGATGGTATTTCATTCTGAAAAATTGGCGATAAAATATGTTCCTGATAGTATTTGGAGTTAATCTTGACATTTTTTTCCACTCTCTTTATTTTTAACTTGCCATTATAAGAAAAACCAGCAACAATCATGAATCCGTTAGAAAAACTTTCTTTCGATTCTTTGAACCATGTACTTAAATATTTTTCTCCCCATTTTATGATAATAAAGGGCTCTTTTTTTGTTGCAATCATTTAAATACACCCATGATTCATCTATTGTGACAATTGTTTTCCATTTTTCTTTGGATAAGTGTTTCTCATATAGAATTCTGCAGCGTGTCCTGCGTTCAGCGGTATGATTTGGAAGAAGACGATGCACATTGCGTTTTTTCGCTTTCTTAAGATTTAAATCAACGTTTATCATTTTGTTTACAGTGGACACCGAGCATTTTAATGATTTTGCAACTGTCCTTTGACTAGGGGGATTTTCTTTTAACATTAAACAACGAACCTTTGCAATAGTCGAAGATGTCCGTTTTTTCCTTGGATACTTGTTTGGAATTTTTGTCCCACTTGAGGCTCCAATTTGACGTTTTTTTTTCCTTTCTTGTTGACGATATTACCTATCGACGCTTTAAATATCACAAAACCATGACTCTCACACCGTTTTTGGATAACGGAGTGTGCATATTTCTCTTCGGAAAGAGCATAAATGTAGCCTTCGAACCACTGCTTTGTTAAAAACGCCATTGTGAATAAAGACAAAACTTTCAGGCCGCAGATGATAATTTTGACTTTTAAATACATAGTACAATTGCAATTATTTCTTTCGCAGGAAGTGATTTTTTATTACAGCTTACCAAAATCGTCTAAAAAATGTGCGAACAGCCTCTGTATATATATACATATACATACACACACACATATATATATATATATATATATATATATATATATATATATATATATATATATATATATATAAATTCATTTTTTATCCAGAAAGTTCGGTGAATTTGTCTATAGTTACATTTGATTGTTGTCTTACATGAAACAACTGTTGCTGTCCTTCAAAATAATCCCCGTAGGCGGTGATGGAGATCTGGGAACGGCTGTTCAAGACTTTGAAAATCCTGGCGTAGTCGTCTTTTGTGATGACCTTTAGCCGGATCGTAGCATTACGTTGGATGTCCGAAATATCCGAAAACCTGTGGCCTTCAGGGCTGATTTCAATTTGGGGTACAAGACAAAGTCCGGGGGAGACAATTCTCGGGGGTAGGTTGGGTTGTGTCAGGGACACACCTCGCCTGTTGGCAATGAACTGCTGCACAGGGCGTGCCCGAATGATCCGTTGCAGCAGACGTTTCAGTGTATCCCCGTACTTAGTGGTATTTAATGTGTTTCCCTCAAGGGGGAATTCTTTATGAATGAGACCCTCAGAGTCGAAGAACACCATGGCATGTAATGTGTTTCTCTCAAGGGGGAATTCTTTATGGATGAGACCCTCAGAGTCGAAGAACACCATGAGCATTGTCTTGATGCAGGATTTCCCACTTCGCACCTTCTTGCTTTTCGGCGACCTTGGATCACGCCACTCCATTCTCTGACGCTTGCCGCCAGGGTCGTACTTGAAGCACCAGGTTTCGTCACCCGTGACAATGGTTATCAGGAAATTTGGGTTTCGATCCGCCATGTCGATGAAGTCTCCATAGGCATCAAGCCGAATTTGCATTTGTTCCGGTGTCAAATTGTGGGGCACAAGTCGGGAGCAAAGCTTGCGTTTACCCAAATCCTGGATCAGTATGAGGTGGGCCATTTCACGACCAATTCCCACTTCCTCCGCTATCATTCGCACTGTCACACGACGATCCTTGTCCAACAATTGCTTCATTTTCTGTACTTTTTCCGGGGTGCGTACAGCTGCAGGCCGACCACTTCGGGGGAGTTTTCAATGGTGTCCAGCCCTTCTCGGAAGCATTTAAACCACTCATACACGAACTTCAAGATGACAGCACGTTCTTCGTAAACTTTTAGAAGCATTTCATGAGTTTCTTTTGATAATTTTCCACGTTTGAAACTGAACAGCATATTCGTAAATTTGTAGGAAATTCGGGGGTATACAGCGTCCGATATTAGTATACAAGCTGCCGACTCTGGCAGCTATAACGGTTCTAACCTAGATAGGCCTCTAGTCGAACTGGACTTGGATGACAGATATGGGCAAGTAAAACAAAGCTGCTTCAAGTCTATGCCAAACATAATCAATCGTAGTGGCTGGAGGGAGATGGCGGCCCAGTCTCTCAGCAACTCATGACTAGATGTCTTCAATTGGTGAGAAATCTGGAGAACGTGCTGGTCAGGGCAACAGTCGAACACCCTTTGTGTCGAGGTAAGTCAGGACACGATGGGAAACATGCGGTCTTGCGTTATCTTGTTGAAAGATGATGTCCCCGAGGCCTCGAAGATAGGGCAGAGCCATAGGCCTTAAGGTCTGACAAATGTAACACTGTTTGTTTAGATTACCGACGACGCGAACAAAAAGTGTTTGTGTCGTGTACCCAGTCGCTTGCCATAACATCGCACCAGTTGCAAGGCCCGTAGCATGATATCGTATACCTGCTGGCCACATGCGTTTTCCTTGGTGTCTCCAGATAGGGATACGTCCACCATGATGCTGCACGCAGAACCGGGACTCGTCTGAAAAGACGACGTGCTGCCACTGCTGTATTCAGTTTTGTCGTTCGGGGCACGACTGTCGCCGCGCTTCTCTATTCTCCAGTGTTAAGGGAAGCCGCAATAATGGTTTCCGTGGTCACAGGCTCTGCTGCTCCAGACGTCATCGCTCTGTCCGTGCGGATACTTGTAGTGCTGCAAACAAGCCCATTTCCTGACTCAAGGTCCGTGATGTTACTGTAGGCCGATCTGACACCATGTCTGTTCTCTCGAAAGTTAGTGATGGGAGGCCGTTGATATCCAGCATGGCGTTCAGTATGAGTATCCTGAACCCATCGATTCCATATTCGCATGATAATAGGCCCATATAGCGCGGAATGATAATAGGCAACGATCAGCCGCTATCGAATTCCAACACGTCCTGGTAGCCGTTTATCTTTTTTATATGAGGCATAACACGGTCTTCTCACAAACAACCAACACTGAAATGCGATATCGGAATCAGAAACCCGCTGCGTAACTTTCCTTTTATACTGAGTTTGAGATGATGTTTCTCCTTAATGCGTCGTTCGATTACAATTAAATGCTAATCATTTTTATATCGCAGCATCTTTGTCGTTTATATCATCCCTACTTCATGGTGTTGCAATTTAATGGCCAACAGTGTATATATGTAATAAATTAAATATTAGGCCCTCCATTCTATCAGTTAAATTCCCTTTCCTAAATCCAATCCCCAGTAACATTACTTTAACGCTTTAAAAACCCATAGCAACAGAACTTCCCATAAAATAGCAAACGTTGCATTTCTACACGTGTATACGTCCCGAGAAAGGCATGAGTTCGCATTGCCAGCCCGAAATTCCGCTGACATTTCAAAACAACAGCCACATGTACCTCGCTTCTAGCGCGTAATGTTGAAAGGTGATATTACACTTCGCTCCGAGCATCTGAAATGAAAGGACGTATGTTACTATCGCTCCTAATAAAATGATTCGACCCGACTGCTTCAAAATTTAAATTCTTTCAGGCTGAGTCTAGCTCCAGCCATGTAAATTTGAGCTAGTTTTCCTTTTCAGGTTGCATTTTAAGAACGAGATGTAATGATTATATTACATAGAGCCGAAAGCGATTCTTCACGTGCGTATCAACCTCAACGGACTTCGAATCCATTGCCTTGGACTATGTGTGTGCGCGTGAAATACCGACCTTGATAGAAGCGCAATAGGAGTTCGCCACTTGAAAATGAAATGACCTAGTTTTGATTTCCCTTTTCGAAACGAGCAAAGGAAAATGACATCGAAAGACTTAAATAAAAAATTGGCTGATCATTGTGACTCTGACCAACCTGAAGAAAAACAAGGGGATAATTCTGGAGTTTACGACAAACAATTATTGGAAAACAGTGCTATATCTTCACCAAATCAATTAAGTAATCTTCCGAAATTTAACCCTTGTGGAATGGTCAAAATTAATAACTGGTTGAAATTCTTCGAGAAAAAGACTATTGAATTGACGGAAGAAGAAAAACTACAAATATTTCCGGATTTTCTATCGGACGAGGCTTTGGAATTTTACATCGAAAACCTAATAGAATCACAAAAGTGGGATGAAGTTAAAATAAAAATCAGTGACTATTTCTCAGAAGAAAAACAGTTTTCATTCGAAGATTTCAGCAGGTTGAGCCTTTCTGGAAGTCAAAATATAAATGATTATTTTAAAAAGAAAATTAATATCGGTAAATCATTAAAACTTGAAGAAGAAATTATAATTCAAGGTCTCACAGACGGATTGCCGACAAGATACAGGGATTTATTTTTAATAAGTAACGTTGGTACAACTACTGAGTGGATTTCCCTTGCGAGGAAAATGATCAACAGCTACGAAGATAGGAGGAAAGATCACCATAATAGAGACATGCATAATCAACAGTCCGGTTTTCGCAGACCGTTCGACCGGCGAGATGACTATGACAGACTCCCACAACACGAGTCACCTAGATTCCGGCACCAACAACCGCGACCATGGCATAGATGGCCCCAGAATTTTCGAGAAGAGGAACGTCCTAGGACTCGGTTCCAGTCTCCACAACATGCAAACAACTATAACAGCAACATGACAGAACAGCGACAATGACGGATGTTCACCGTACACCTAAAAATCGGTACTGAACTGATTATCGGCCTGATAGATACAGGTAGCACCATTAACATTATTTCTCGAACTGTATATGATAAAATTAAATATTATGTGAAAATTCTTCCATCGGACAATTCACAGGTCAGTACCCTCTCAGGTAGAATAAAAACTGATAAAATAATTTCTACAAAGTGCCGAATAGGTAAGTTGAACAGATTTGTTAATTTTTATGTTATTGAAACAAATTTAAAGTATGCAATTCTATCGTCGGAAATTATTAATCTATTTAAAATTAATTTGGATTTTAAAAATTTTTGTGTTTACCAAGGAAAAAATAATATTTCATCTACTTTGTCTTTGGAAAATGTTACTAATAATTGCTATATATTTTTAACATATGATAATCCTGATGTGCCACATACTTGTTCTCATAATACTATAAATCTTGATACTAAATATAATAGAAATTGTGATACTCGTTTTTATAAAATTGAAAATGAAAATAATGTTACTGATGATGAAAGTGTTCAATTGAACAAAATATTGGATGAGTATAATAATATTTTCGCGAAAAATAAATATGATGTTGGATGTATACGTCTTGAACCACAAAGAGTAATTTTGAACTCTGAACTACCAATTTCCCTTCGTCCATACAGGGCGTCCCCAAAAGATAACGCCGAAATTAAGAAGCAAATAGACGAGCTTTTAGCTGCAGGTTTAATAAAAACATCTCATTCACCCTATGCTTCCCCAATTACTTTGGCTTACAAGAAAGATGAAAATTCAAAATCCAGAATGTGTATCGATTACCGAAAACTAAATAGTATTACAAAAACGGACTCGGAACCAATTCCCCGAATCGACGCAGTTTTAGATCAACTAACCAATGCTAAGATTTTCTCCACCCTTGATCTCGCGAGTGGCTACTGGCATATTAAACTAAATGAAAAAGATACAGAAAAGTTAGCTTTCACCTCAAACTTTGGCTTATATGAATGGAAAAGATTACCTTTTGGCTGGAAAAACGCTCCTGCCATATTCCAAAGAACACTCAGACAAATTTTAAATAAATACCAAATTAAATTTGCGCTCAACTATTTTGATGATATAATTATATTTTCAGACTCTTTCGAAGAACACTTAGAGCATTTAAAAACTATTTTCTCGATTTGTGAAAAAGAAAACATAAAATTGAAATTTTCAAAATGCCAATTTGCCCAAACAAAAATAAAATTTTTGGGATATGAAGTGGAAAAGGGATGTTATCACCCGAGTAACGCTAATATAGAAATTATTAAGAAACTTCAACCTCCCAGGAATATTAAAGACTTGCAAAGATTTTTAGGTAGCGTAAATGTTTATAATAAATTCATTCCCAACTATGCTAAATTAAGAGTACCATTGAATAAATTATTGAAGAAAGACACTAAATTTGAATGGACAGATGATTGCCAGAAAGCTTTTCAGGATTTAAAAGACGCTCTAATATCTAAACCTGTTTTATCAATTTACAACCCAAATTACCCATGCCATATTTTCGTGGATGCGTCCGGACAAGCGGTAGGCGCAATTTTAAAACAACAACACCCTGATGGAAGTTTGCATCCCATAGCCTATCATTCTCGAAAACTTAGAACCTATGAACAAAATTATGCCATTACCGAGCTGGAATGCTTGTCAATTATTGACGCTGTTGACAAATATTATTGTTATTTACATGGGACTCATTTTACCGTTCATACGGATCATGCTGCACTTGTCTGGTTAAAAAGTATTAAACACCCAACTGGACGATTATTCCGATGGTCACTTAAACTTTCCATGTACGATTTTGACATTAAATATAAAAAAGGTTCTACAAATTATGAAGCCGATATGTTAACTAGAAACCCAATTTCTCACCATGTAACTTTACGTGAACGTGACCCATTGTTGACATTGCAAGAAATCGAGCATCATCAAAATTTAGATAATGTAAACGGTAAGAAGTTTTAAAAAGTTAATAATGTATGGACAATTAAAAAACAAGGTTTAATGAAAATTGTTGTGCCCTTCTCTTTACGTTTAAAATTATTAGAAAAAGCCCATGTTAATTATGGACATTTAGGAGTTTCGGCAATGTTAAATCTGATATCCCCTCAATATTATTGGATTGGAATAACTAAAGATGTGAGTAACTATGTGAAACATTGTGAAGTATGTCAACTAAATAAGAAGTCTAGACAAAAAAGATTTGGTCTCTTACAAATGTTACCCCCTACCAGTGAACCCTTTGAAATTCTTGCCATAGACACTGTTGGTGGCTTAAATTATTATGAGTCTACAAAGAAATATTTACACACAGTTATAGATCATGCCACGAGGTATATATGGACCTTTGCTTCTAAAAATGAAAATACAGATACTTATATTAATTGTTTAACACAAATTTTTCAACACCAAGTACCTAAGAAAATTTTAAGTGATAGAAATAGTGCTTTTACTTCCTCCAAATTTAAGCATTTTTTGAGAAACAATAATATTACACAATTGCTAACTACTTCGCATAGACCACAAACAAACGGAAAAAATGAAAGAGTAAATCAGACCCTGATTACTAGGCTTAAATGTAAATTAAATTCACACCCTGGTAAAGTCTCCTGGACAAAATTATTACGTGAAATAACGAATGAATATAACGACACACCCCATACCGTAACAAAATTTCCCCCTTCTTATTTAATGCATGGAAAACCACCCTACAAAAATTTACTTGATGATCAAGACATGTACCCACCAATTGAAGAAGCTAGGAAGATTGCTAAACAGAGAACTATAAGAAATCATGAAGTAAATAAAGAAAGATATGACACTCGTTTTGAGGAATCTAAATTTAAGGTAGGTGATATAGTAATGTACGAAGAGTTTCGTTACCCAAATACTCCTAAACTTACTCCCCCTTATTCTGGTCCATATAAAATTTTGAAACAAATTTCTAGAGTAAATTTTGAAATTAACAGACCCAATTCCCTCACTAAGAAAACCTCGGAAATTGTACACTGTACTAGACTAAGACCTTTCAACCCTGCAGATAATTTTCGATTAGCAACTAGAAAAAGTAAAATTCCTATTTTAATAACAGTAAACCCCAAAACGCCCAAGATCCCAAGTAAAAATTAATAGTGTTAAGAAAAAAAAAAACCCTATCTATGATGATTAAGACTACCCAACTGTGACTCAAATAACTACCTGACTATGACTCCGATAATCCTACGATATTTTGATAACCCAATGAAGACTGTTGACGCAGACTGTTGATGAAGAAAACCTAATTTTGATGGATTTAGATGCCTACCTAAATTTCGTAGTTAATCATATTTAGAGAATTTTTGATGCTAGTTTGCCTTCCACAAATTACCATCTGAATTATTTTAAAAGAATATTTATTAAAAAGAAAATGTTGATGTGCTAAGTTAAAGAAAAATTTTGTCAATGTTAGGGCTAACATGACATGTCACAGGTTACCCCTAATTTTGCCAAGTAAGTTGATGATCTGAGTTGTTATTTTGTTGACACCGGAGAAACCCTTTGCCAGCACAAGGGGTAGTTCCTCCCGCAGAGGGATGAGCCTCTTGCTGTCTTTGCATCACAGCACCCTCGTGATCACTAACAATCTTTCACGTTGGACATCACAGAGGATAGCCTATTTCACCTCCAGGTTTGTCACTTATGTCATGATTGGTACCAATGATTTTAGAATTTGAATATTTTGAAGTGAAACAAGTGACGATGTTAAAGCACATAATATTTTTGAAAATTACCTAATGTGAAAATGATGCCCATTTACTTAATTAAGGATTTATAACAAGTTGTTTTGAATTGTTTAATTTATGATCTTATGTATTGTTAAAAAACTTGACAGGTATCTAAATCTATGCTGAATTTAAGTGAAACTTTCAGAATAATATAAGAAATCAATTTTGTAATAATATTGTCTAAAGTAATGTTGTTTTGAACTTGAACTTATTGAAATATCTTCTGAATTATATATTGTGAATTATTTTAAAATTTATGTAAGTATTCGAGATTAGGAATACGAAAAATGGAGATCGATGTATAATTGGTGTAAACGATGAAGTTTTGAAATCATGTGTAAAATGTAAACACTGAATATAAACCACATACAATAAGGACTTATTTGATAAACAATGTATAACGACTTGAATTTAAACTGAGCTTAAGGACTCCAAGAATTATACGTTATTTTAGGACTCATTATTGAATGAAGAACTTTGATTTAATTAAAAAGTTATTTAGATTATATTAGCCAATACTATTTCAGTTATTTGAATTTCATTGCACATTGTATAATAATTATAAACTTATTGCATACTATGTTAATTCCATATATTTTGAATGATCATTATAAATTTCATTGTATATTCCTTTAATTTCATATATTTTGTGTGATGGTGCAACGAAGTCATAAGAGTGAGCTTAGTTTTATAGTAAAGATTCAAGAGATTTAACTTTGGATTTGTTTCGGTGAAGTTAATTTATGATGGGTTATGGACAAAGCTCTTGACTCTGTAACCTTGATGTGTTTTAATTCTCACCCACCTTGCTGTTTGTCGTGACTTCTTTCCACCAATGTTGCATTCAGAGACATGTAATTGTATAATGTAGTTAATTTTGATTATATTTGATTGTAATTGTACTCACTTTATTATATAAGAGTTCATTTGTATATTGTTTGTGAAAATGTCACCTTTCAACGTGACGATTTTCCCTTTTTCGGGGGGGATTTGTAATAAATTAAATATTAGGCCCTCCATTCTATCAGTTAAATTCCCTTTCCTAAATCCAATCCCCAGTAACATTACTTTAACGCTTTAAAAACCCATAGCAACAGAACTTCCCATAAAATAGCAAACGTTGCATTTCTACACGTGTATACGTCCCGAGAAAGGCATGAGTTCGCATTGCCAGCCCGAAATTCCGCTGACATTTCAAAACAACAGCCACATGTACCTCGCTTCTAGCGCGTAATGTTGAAAGGTGATATTACACTTCGCTCCGAGCATCTGAAATGAAAGGACGTATGTTACTATCGCTCCTAATAAAATGATTCGACCCGACTGCTTCAAATTTAAATTCTTTCAGGCTGAGTCTAGCTCCAGCCATGTAAATTTGAGCTAGTTTTCCTTTTCAGGTTGCATTTTAAGAACGAGATGTAATGATTATATTACATATATATATATATATATATATATATATATATCTATATCTATATATATATATATATATATATATATATATATATATATATATATATATATATATATATATATATATATATATCTATATCTATATATATATATATATATATATATATATATATATATATATATATATATATATATATATATATATATATATATATATATATATATAGTGTGTGTGTGTATGGGACTGCACATTTACTGGTTGCGGATTTTCTATTCTCTTTAATTCCCGTATACTTTATTATTGGAGAAATATATATATATATATATATATATATATATATATATATATATATATATATATATATATATATATATACATACTTTATTCACATTGAAATTTTAGGATGGAATTTTTTTTCTGTATCCGCAAAACACGTCGATATTTTGTTTATGGACGTCTGCAGTGGAATGTTATTTGTTCATGCTAGTAGCGTTGTCTTGCTAGTAGGTTTGCTATTTGTTCATGCTAGTAGATATGTCAATCTCAATAGGGTGTGATGGAACAGTCGTTAATACTGGCAATAAATCCGGCGTAATTCGCTGTTTTGAGGAAGCCATTGGGAAACCCTTGCACTCGTTTCTCTGCCAGTTACACGCAAATGAGTTGCCACTCCGACATTACGTGCAGTATTTGGATAGTGGAACGAGTGGCTCTAATACATATTTCGGTCCTATTGGGAAAGCATGAGCAAATTGTTAAAATATCCCAGTTGTGAGATTTGTAGTAATTTCGAGCGAATTTCTGAAAATCAACATAAAGGATCTTAGCAGAGAAAAGCGATACCTTTGGAATATTTGTCAAGCTGTCACAAATGGAAACTGCTCATCAAGTTTGTCACTAAAGCACCCTGGGAAAATGTCTCATGCACGTTGGCTAACAACTGCAAATCGAATAATGCGTTTATACATTAGCTCTTCAGAACTTCAAACCAACTTCAAACTCTGATTGAGTTCATCACGGAAGTGTACGCACCTATGTGATTTTCAGTCAAATTAAATTCATATTGCACGGATGGTCCACGAAATTTGTGGAAGACAATAAACGTCTCCTGCTGTCTTAAAAGCGAATTGAAGACTGCGGTCGATCCCATTATCCAGAGAAATGGCTATTTCGGCCACCCGGAAGTAATAATCTAGTCAATGATCACATACGATAGACAGCTTATTCAAGAATTTGGACTTCGTAGGATTTTACGAACAAGAAAGGAATAAAAGGAAGGAATCAGACACTACAACGTTCTGTCCCTCAACTTCGAGGCAGTTTCATATATAGACCTTATTGATTGGCAGAAATATAATTTGACGGAATCCTCAATAACATCTTACTTGACAGAAGATGATTTGAGAAATTTGATTTCCAGTGGTTTGGAAAGTCTGTAGCCTAAAACTTCCTTGCCACATCCAAAGTGTTGAACGTTTCATGAAACTAGTAACAGAGGTTTCTGTGGCTGTGTGTGGGTAAAATAAATGTGACGCTTTAGTTAGAACCCCAACAGGGTGGAGAAAAGCTATGCCACAATTTGAAACCAAATGCGAGTACCGAGTAAAATCGGAATAATTGCAAGAGCAAAGGAATTAAGTGACTATATGGTTGGGTGGATGAGTTGGCACGGGTGGAACTTGCAATGCAGCCACCTCCCCGTGGTGAGTTCTTGATTTTTTCTGAAGTTTATTTAAAAAAAAGCGAAGATCTGCATACAAAACAATGGAAATACACATTTTTAACTATATGGTAAAAATCTGCTAAAAATCACGGACGAAATGGAGACGGAAGCTAATTTTTGTTTTTCCCAAAACTCTGTGACCTACCCACCAGTACCCAACTTTTCTGCACTAGAGCAAAAACAAAATCGAAAACGTTTTTTTACGCTCCCGCTCTACTGGGCAAGATTGCTTGTTATCTAATCTCTTCCGCATAGGAAACGCGTATTCCCCATACTACATGTGACAATAGTCCGCCTATGACATATGAACATTTGGACGTGTGGTCTGCACTGTGTAGTTTTGGCAGTACTATCGAAAAATACTAGAGAGTTCGTAGACTAATTGCTGTGGCATTTGAAAACAACAAGCAACACATTTTCTCTTCATTTCCACACAGTTTGGTCTTTCCGTAAAGTGGTCCTTTGCACCCATTCGGGAAAGAGTAAACTTAACTAAAGTACTTAACTGCCTTAACTAATAGAAAACTATTACTTTAAAAATCTTGTTTTATATATATGTATATCGGAAGAAATTTACAAGCAGTTTTTAAAAAATATGTAAAAATTATTTTGGATAAATACAGAGTGTCCCTTAAAAACCTTGACACATTTTCAAAATTTATACAAAAAGAGTTTACAAGGTAGAAACTGTAAATTACCAGACATATTACTGTATATATCGAAGTTTTTTTCTATGACAAAAAAGTTCAACATATGGTACTAGTTACTCCGTGAGAGTGATGGTTGTAAAACGGCTACTCCATCAGAGAAAGCAATACGTATTGGCTGGTAATTCTAAACGGAATCTGTTATGCTAGTGCAACGAAACTTGGAAAGGGTTCTCCAAGTCGTAACAGTATCTTAGATTGGCATAAAAAGTTTCTGGAAACGGGAAGTGTTCTTGATAATCACTAAAAATGTGGGAGACTGAGCACATCCGAAGACAACGTCGAAAGAATCGCTGATTAAGTACAGATCGTATTATTGGACCATTCTTTTTCCACGAACAAACGAAAACAAAAGATATTTATTTAGACATGTTTCAGATTTTTGCTGTCGCACAAATTTCTTATTTCCATCCCAAAATCATGTGGTAACAAGATGATGCATCTTCTCATTGGGGTATTATTATACCAGACATTTTGAAGGAGGAATTTCCAAACGGGTGGATTGAACGTGATGGTCCCATCCAATGTCCTCCTCGATTTACAGACATTAAACCTCTAAACTTTCTTCTTTGGGGATTTGTAAAGAGAAAAAATTTATTCGACAGAAGTCAACAGTGTTGAAGAACTCAGAAGACGCATAATTACTGCAATTTCATGTGTTACGAAATCCATTTTGGAAAGCAAATGGGCTGAGTTTGATTACCGACTATATGTTCTCCGTGCCACAAAATGTGCACATATTGAAATTCGTTGACTATGCTAAAAAAAACTCTAATTATAAAGTTACATATATGTGAATTTCTAGATCCTATCTTGTTAATTTTTTTGTATAATTTATTTTAAATGTGTCAAAGTTTTTTGAGACACGCTTGTAAGGTATACATAAGATTCGATTCACAAGAACGGGACTTTTGAGTGAATGGATTAAAGAAGCTGCTTGAGATATGCTAATTTCGGCATACGCGCTTATTATAAATACCATGCAGCTTGATTAATAAATAGGTTGAAAAAAAAGGTTGTTAAAGTAGATAGATAAGCGAGAGGGAGCTACGAGGTAAGCAGCTCCAGGTGCTATCCTGCGCTAGTGCTTAGGGGGCCCAAAGTTTGCGAGGCAGAACTGCTGGTTTGACTCTGCTGGTTTGTGAGTATGGCAAAGTGTATTTTTATTGAATGCTAATATATATTCCGTACAAGTAGTACGTATGCTTATTGCTGTAAAAGCAAATTCTATATGTGCAAGGAATTCAATAAACATTGTTTCATGTATAAACTGTGTTTGTATCAAATTCATTTAGAGTGCCACTTCAAATTATATACACCCAAGTCTGGGTAGAAGTGAGCTATTCTCTATACGCTGTATTTCAGATTTTTTTTCTGCATAGATAATTCAAAGTAAACTGCACCTCACATTTTATTCTCCTCGAACGATGAAAAAAATTTTAATACAGAAGTATATTGTATCCATCTAGAAATAAAATAGAAATTAATCTAATATGTAAGGTCTACCTACTGAGTTAAATACAAATCATTTCGATTTTTATTCAATCACAGTCGGTATAGCTAACATATTAGATTAGTCTGGAGCTCGAATCCAGGCCAAGCTGCATGGGGTTCTTTGAGTGCATTGTTTAGAGATTCGCTTTTGTTGCTGAATGTCGAAATAAGTACCATCCTGTTAAGAGAAGTTAGCTTAAATAAAAATGGTAGTTCTTATAAAGAGAACTAAGTTAAGTAAAAGTAGCAATAGATACTTAGAAGTAAATGTGACTTGACTACTGAACAATGAATTTGATTCTTAAGAAATGATTAGGCTTGAGATTGAAAGAGTTGTTTAAATGCAATTTTTATTTACGATCTGCATTAATTATTTTGTATAATTTGATTAATTTTAATTAGTACAGAAAAAAGTGCTTAACATCGTGAAAATATTGCGCACAAGATAACGTAAGGGAAAAAGCAATTTCCTGTTCCTAATTGGAGATACATAAACCATTAAGAACATTCGCTCGCTTAAAATGTAATTAAATGCAGATTCTAATTCCCAAAGTGATCACTGCCTAAACAAAATAACTTAAGGTATGGGAAAATTTACTATGAATGTTCTAGTAGAAAATTATCGTGGGCTAATGAAAAGAGACATGTCTGTACACATGTTTCTAACTGATAGTCATAAGTAATGAACAGACATAAGAATAATCCCGCCAGTAAAAGATTTTTCTGGGAATTAATTTTCCATTTGAGATAATTTAAATGAAAATTGCTAAAATAGGTAACAGCTTTTTTCCATGCTTTAAATATCTTACGTCCGTCTCAGTATCTTAGTACTATCTCATCACGTATATCTTAAATAGATAAGCCCTTCAGTTCCTAAAATATTCGCGTTAAACAAATAGCATGCGTTTAGGAAGACTTTTATGTTTTCTTAATATTTTATGTGCTGTTAATGCATTAGTGTAATACAGGGTGATTCAAAACTCCATGTACAAACTTTTAGGGGCGGTAGAAAACTCAAAATAAAAACAGAATCACAAAGGAATGTATAATCTGAAACACAAACCTGATGCTGGATGGCGCTGTTTACTTAATCGGACCATACCTCTTACCAACCCCACTGGATGACCGGAAATATCGCAGTTTGTTAGATGAGGTAGAAAACCCAAAATTAAAACATAATCACATAGGAGTGTATGACCGGAAACGCAAACCTGATCTGCAAGAGGATAAACAAAGATTTAGAAATGTTGGCTTTTCATTTCTGCATCTTTGTTTATCCTCTAGCTGATCAGGTTT